>HG995407.1:10653622-10673622 GCA_905333125.1 Pheosia tremula
CTGAAAAATAAAAGTTTTGATTAGTTCCCTAAATACTTTACCTTCCTGTTCGTCGTCGCTCCTGTAGGCTCTCCTGCAAATTTGGCGCAATTCTATTGCCATTCAATTGTCATTCTGGTCTGTTTTGTTTAATAATATCCGTAAATTAGATTAAATTTTCACATTTTGCCCTCCCCTGAACAATTTTGTTCAGGGATTTTTCATTGTAATCCCGTTTTTTCGCCCTCCCCTCGCCGAGACGCGTCCAACGACGTGCCGCACGTGGGGGTAGCTCGCAAAAATTTTCATTTTCATACAAACTTGGAATCTCGCCGTCCGCGAAATTCACCTAAGCCCTGCATCGCCCGTAGTACATTATCGCCATCTGAAAAATAAAAGTTTTGATTAGTTCCCTAAATACTTTACCTTCCTGTTCGTCGTCGCTCCTGTAGGCTCTCCTGCAAATTTGGCGCAATTCTATTGCCATTCAATTGTCATTCTGGTCTGTTTTGTTTAATAATATCCGTAAATTAGATTAAATTTTCACATTTTGCCCTCCCCTGAACAATTTTGTTCAGGGATTTTCATTGTAATCCCGTTTTTCGCCCTCCCCTCGCCGAGACGCGTCCAACGACGTGCCGCACGTGGGGGTAGCTCGCAAAAAATTTTCATTTTCATACAAACTTGGAATCTCGCCGTCCGCGAAATTCACCTAAGCCCTGCATCGCCCGTAGTACATTATCGCCATCTGAAAAATAAAAGTTTTGATTAGTTCCCTAAATACTTTACCTTCCTGTTCGTCGTCGCTCCTGTAGGCTCTCCTGCAAATTTGGCGCAATTCTATTGCCATTCAATTGTCATTCTGGTCTGTTTTGTTTAATAATATCCGTAAATTAGATTAAATTTTCACATTTTGCCCTCCCCTGAACAATTTTGTTCAGGGATTTTCATTGTAATCCCGTTTTTCGCCCTCCCCTCGCCGAGACGCGTCCAACGACGTGCCGCACGTGGGGGTAGCTCGCAAAAAATTTTCATTTTCATACAAACTTGGAATCTCGCCGTCCGCGAAATTCACCTAAGCCCTGCATCGCCCGTAGTACATTATCGCCATCTGAAAAATAAAAGTTTTGATTAGTTCCCTAAATACTTTACCTTCCTGTTCGTCGTCGCTCCTGTAGGCTCTCCTGCAAATTTGGCGCAATTCTATTGCCATTCAATTGTCATTCTGGTCTGTTTTGTTTAATAATATCCGTAAATTAGATTAAATTTTCACATTTTGCCCTCCCCTGAACAATTTTGTTCAGGGATTTTCATTGTAATCCCGTTTTTCGCCCTCCCCTCGCCGAGACGCGTCCAACGACGTGCCGCACGTGGGGGTAGCTCGCAAAAAATTTTCATTTTCATACAAACTTGGAATCTCGCCGTCCGCGAAATTCACCTAAGCCCTGCATCGCCCGTAGTACATTATCGCCATCTGAAAAATAAAAGTTTTGATTAGTTCCCTAAATACTTTACCTTCCTGTTCGTCGTCGCTCCTGTAGGCTCTCCTGCAAATTTGGCGCAATTCTATTGCCATTCAATTGTCATTCTGGTCTGTTTTGTTTAATAATATCCGTAAATTAGATTAAATTTTCACATTTTGCCCTCCCCTGAACAATTTTGTTCAGGGATTTTCATTGTAATCCCGTTTTTCGCCCTCCCCTCGCCGAGACGCGTCCAACGACGTGCCGCACGTGGGGGTAGCTCGCAAAAAATTTTCATTTTCATACAAACTTGGAATCTCGCCGTCCGCGAAATTCACCTAAGCCCTGCATCGCCCGTAGTACATTATCGCCATCTGAAAAATAAAAGTTTTGATTAGTTCCCTAAATACTTTACCTTCCTGTTCGTCGTCGCTCCTGTAGGCTCTCCTGCAAATTTGGCGCAATTCTATTGCCATTCAATTGTCATTCTGGTCTGTTTTGTTTAATAATATCCGTAAATTAGATTAAATTTTCACATTTTGCCCTCCCCTGAACAATTTTGTTCAGGGATTTTCATTGTAATCCCGTTTTTCGCCCTCCCCTCGCCGAGACGCGTCCAACGACGTGCCGCACGTGGGGGTAGCTCGCAAAAAATTTTCATTTTCATACAAACTTGGAATCTCGCCGTCCGCGAAATTCACCTAAGCCCTGCATCGCCCGTAGTACATTATCGCCATCTGAAAAATAAAAGTTTTGATTAGTTCCCTAAATACTTTACCTTCCTGTTCGTCGTCGCTCCTGTAGGCTCTCCTGCAAATTTGGCGCAATTCTATTGCCATTCAATTGTCATTCTGGTCTGTTTTGTTTAATAATATCCGTAAATTAGATTAAATTTTCACATTTTGCCCTCCCCTGAACAATTTTGTTCAGGGATTTTCATTGTAATCCCGTTTTTCGCCCTCCCCTCGCCGAGACGCGTCCAACGACGTGCCGCACGTGGGGGTAGCTCGCAAAAAATTTTCATTTTCATACAAACTTGGAATCTCGCCGTCCGCGAAATTCACCTAAGCCCTGCATCGCCCGTAGTACATTATCGCCATCTGAAAAATAAAAGTTTTGATTAGTTCCCTAAATACTTTACCTTCCTGTTCGTCGTCGCTCCTGTAGGCTCTCCTGCAAATTTGGCGCAATTCTATTGCCATTCAATTGTCATTCTGGTCTGTTTTGTTTAATAATATCCGTAAATTAGATTAAATTTTCACATTTTGCCCTCCCCTGAACAATTTTGTTCAGGGATTTTCATTGTAATCCCGTTTTTCGCCCTCCCCTCGCCGAGACGCGTCCAACGACGTGCCGCACGTGGGGGTAGCTCGCAAAAAATTTTCATTTTCATACAAACTTGGAATCTCGCCGTCCGCGAAATTCACCTAAGCCCTGCATCGCCCGTAGTACATTATCGCCATCTGAAAAATAAAAGTTTTGATTAGTTCCCTAAATACTTTACCTTCCTGTTCGTCGTCGCTCCTGTAGGCTCTCCTGCAAATTTGGCGCAATTCTATTGCCATTCAATTGTCATTCTGGTCTGTTTTGTTTAATAATATCCGTAAATTAGATTAAATTTTCACATTTTGCCCTCCCCTGAACAATTTTGTTCAGGGATTTTCATTGTAATCCCGTTTTTCGCCCTCCCCTCGCCGAGACGCGTCCAACGACGTGCCGCACGTGGGGGTAGCTCGCAAAAAATTTTCATTTTCATACAAACTTGGAATCTCGCCGTCCGCGAAATTCACCTAAGCCCTGCATCGCCCGTAGTACATTATCGCCATCTGAAAAATAAAAGTTTTGATTAGTTCCCTAAATACTTTACCTTCCTGTTCGTCGTCGCTCCTGTAGGCTCTCCTGCAAATTTGGCGCAATTCTATTGCCATTCAATTGTCATTCTGGTCTGTTTTGTTTAATAATATCCGTAAATTAGATTAAATTTTCACATTTTGCCCTCCCCTGAACAATTTTGTTCAGGGATTTTCATTGTAATCCCGTTTTTCGCCCTCCCCTCGCCGAGACGCGTCCAACGACGTGCCGCACGTGGGGGTAGCTCGCAAAAAATTTTCATTTTCATACAAACTTGGAATCTCGCCGTCCGCGAAATTCACCTAAGCCCTGCATCGCCCGTAGTACATTATCGCCATCTGAAAAATAAAAGTTTTGATTAGTTCCCTAAATACTTTACCTTCCTGTTCGTCGTCGCTCCTGTAGGCTCTCCTGCAAATTTGGCGCAATTCTATTGCCATTCAATTGTCATTCTGGTCTGTTTTGTTTAATAATATCCGTAAATTAGATTAAATTTTCACATTTTGCCCTCCCCTGAACAATTTTGTTCAGGGATTTTCATTGTAATCCCGTTTTTCGCCCTCCCCTCGCCGAGACGCGTCCAACGACGTGCCGCACGTGGGGGTAGCTCGCAAAAAATTTTCATTTTCATACAAACTTGGAATCTCGCCGTCCGCGAAATTCACCTAAGCCCTGCATCGCCCGTAGTACATTATCGCCATCTGAAAAATAAAAGTTTTGATTAGTTCCCTAAATACTTTACCTTCCTGTTCGTCGTCGCTCCTGTAGGCTCTCCTGCAAATTTGGCGCAATTCTATTGCCATTCAATTGTCATTCTGGTCTGTTTTGTTTAATAATATCCGTAAATTAGATTAAATTTTCACATTTTGCCCTCCCCTGAACAATTTTGTTCAGGGATTTTCATTGTAATCCCGTTTTTCGCCCTCCCCTCGCCGAGACGCGTCCAACGACGTGCCGCACGTGGGGGTAGCTCGCAAAAAATTTTCATTTTTTCGCCCGCCCACCCACCCAGTGGTGGCTCACTACGTTAACTACGGAGTATAAAACATCATCTACATAGATTTCTGCCTTTTTGCTGATTTTTCTTTTACAGTTTAGCAGATTCTGTTAGCACAGTCCCGTTCGTACGCGGACCCTGAAGGCTTCACCAACAGGGCACGACTTAAAATGCCGATTGGGAGGTCACCGCCCACGCGGGCACCTCCTACAGCGGAAGCCCGCGCCCAGCGGGCTGCCAGCGCTAAACCCCCACCGACCAACCCTTCGCCCCCCACCAGTCCATCTTCGGTTGTCAACCTGACGCCCGCCTGGGCAAACAAGACATTCTCCCAGTCTCCCCCCCAACCTATGACTTCACCATCAACGAGTCAGTCGCCACCTCTCCCAACCAAACTACCGACGGTATCGCGAGCTGCGGCCGCTAAACTGCCCAAAGCAGACCCGCCAAAAACCCAATCGATAGCGTTCGATATCAACCTAGAACCCAACAGGGAGACTACCCAGCCGACAAAAGGACAGCAAGACGCCGTCCCGCCCAATCGCCCCACCAAAACCAGCCAACCGGTCAAGCCTCGCCAACCCGTCCTGCCCATCGACATGGCTGCGGCCGACGAAGTGCAGGATCTGGACTCGTACATGCGGGTCGTATCAAACCTAACCGCCAGTATCATCTCCGCCATCAATGATGGGAAAAGTGTTACCACCCAAAACAAAAATGTAATCAAAGCAGCTGCAGAGGAGATCAAAAAGGCCTCCAAAGTACTATCCACTGTTCTCTCATCCACCCAAACGCCCGTCAACGAAGACTTCAAGAACGATATCATCTCCTGCGTCAGAGATGAAATCGCTAAAATCAACATCACCCCAGCACCCATTCCTACCCTCAGCTTCGCGGAAGTCACAGCGAACAAGCCGGTCGCCACCCCGAAACCACCCACCAAACCTTCCATCGTCATCCAATCAGAGGACCCCGAAGCTACCTCAACCACCATCCTTAGTCAGTGGAGGAAACAGGTATCCTTCAAAAAGTTGAAATACGCTCCCGCTAAGATCCAACCTCTCGCGTCCAATAAAGTTCGCGTAGAATTTGATACGCAAGAACAGTGTAAGGAGATGATAGACAAGGTCGACAAAATACCTGACCTCAAGGCTGAAGAAGGTCGCGCCCGTCTTCCCCTGGTAATCCTTAAGGGGATTAGCAAAGATGTACCCAAAGGAGAAGTAACCGAACTGCTCTCATGCCAGAACTCCATCCCTCTAGAAGATCTCCGACTTTGCTTCGTGTTATCTAACAGAAATAATAAACTTTACAATGCTGTAGTGGAAGTCCAACCCCACGTTCGTAAATCCATCGTCGAATGGGGAAGGGTGAACATCGATTTCCAAAAAGTTCACGCCGAAGACTTCTCACGCTTTGTACAATGTTTTAAGTGCCTCCAATACGGCCACACCAAGGGCAAGTGCACCTCCGAGGTACACCCATGCTCGCACTGCGCGTCCACCGAACACTCGTACTCCGATTGCCCCGCCAAGGCAGACAACACCAAGCGCAAATGCTACAACTGCATGCGCTCCGCTATCAAGACAGGTAACAGCGTCAACACCAACCACTCTGCAGTAAACACAAAACTTTGCCCAAGAATAAAGATCGTCCAATCCCGTATTGATAACCAAACCGACTATGGGTACTAAACCTATAAAAATAATCCAATGCAACGTACAACGCTGTTACCTGTCTCAACACGAGTTCATCCAATATTTCATTTCAAACGACTTTAACATCGCTCTAATCACTGAACCTTACACTGGCAGAAACCTCACCATGCACTCCGTCTCAGGAATAAACATCTATCAATTCACCACCACACAACGAGTTAAAGCTTGCATCCTCATTAAAACCTGTTTCGGTTTTGCCCTTGGCATAACCCAATTATCCACCCCAAATCTAGCCATAGCACAACTACACCTTGGACAAAGGAAATTATTTGTCGCGTCAGTCTACATCGAACCAGGAAATGATCCGTCCAACACTCTAGCAGCCCTGAACAATTATCTCACACAAACATCCGGTTCGCTCCGGCTTGTAGGCGGCGATGTCAATGGCAAACACCCGGAATGGGGAGAGCTAACATCTGACTCTCGAGGGGAAGATATTGTCGATATCATCGCTGCTCAAGACATGACCGTCTGCAATTCCGGGAAGCATCCGACATTCGAAGCCATCCGTTTCGGCAACCACTCAACCTCAATTATAGATATCACTGCAGTTTCTAATAACATTATAGATTTAGTATCAGATTGGCAAGTCAATAACTCAGCATGCACAACTTCAGATCATAACGCAATACAGTTCATTATCAAATCTAACAACAAAGTCAAACCAAACAAAAGCACATCTACATTCAAATACCAAACGAAAACAACGAATTGGGATACATTTAAAGACAAACTGACACAAAACATATACGACTCCGACATATTAAATACAAATTTTGAAAACGTAAATGCCACAAAACTCGATAACCTTGTTACAGACCTCACTATCATCATAGAAAACACGTGCAAAAAAGTAATGCCTCAAAAAAGAAGTCCCAACACATACAACCCTTGGTGGAATGATGTTCTCGAATCCAAGAAGAAAGAATGCATTAAAGCACACCATCACCTACACAGCCTTAAGCGCAGAAATCAACCGTTGGATCAGGCAATCGCTCAACAAAAATGCTTAAAAGAGGAATATGCATCAGCGCTTAAGACAGCCTCGACAGAACACTTTAGAGAGTTTTGTAAGGCCCAAAACAAAGAGGACGTGTGGTCCATAACTAATAGGATTATAAAGCAGTCACCTGCTCAACGCCCCCCACAAACGTTAAATTGTGGTAACACATACACAACTTCATGCGCAAACACGGCCAAAGCCCTTTTAGACCATTTCTACGCCGATGACACTCCTGACACCACTGACCATCAACGAAACCTAAGACGTCAGACAAATCAAGCAGTTCACTCTGAAGACGACCCGCCATTCACCACCGACGAAATAGGGGATTGCCTAGCATCCATGAACCCGAACAAGGCTCCTGGCGACGACCATTTAACTGCAGACATTTGCCAACACTTCTTTCGTGCATTCCCTCTATTCTTCACTGACCTCCTCAATCACTGCTTAAAGTTAAACCACTTCCCCACACCATGGAAACACGCCATAGCCAAAATTATTCCGAAACCCAATAAAACAGACAACACTCAGCTATCAGCATACAGACCAATCGGACTCATACCAGTTTTTGGAAAGCTGCTCGAGAAACTAATAATAAAAAGAGTAATCTACAAGGCAGATAGTATAGAAGGAATGAACGATCTTCAATTCGGCTTCAGGGAAAGCAAATCTACCATAGACGCGCTCCAAACTGCTATAAACGAAATTCGGATGGCTAAATCACAAAAGAAACAAGCTCTTGCAGTATCCCTGGACATCAAAGGGGCTTTTGATAACGCATGGTGGCCTGCACTATTTAATGGACTGCGGAGAATAAAGTGCCCAGCCAATATATATAAGCTAATCACTAACTACACAGAAGACAGAAGAGTCACTCTTCGGTACGGCACCGACGAAGCGTCCAAAACAATGACCAAGGGCTGTATCCAAGGATCAGTCTGCGGCCCAGTGTTCTGGAACATTATCCTCGACGAGCTACTAAACACCAAACTGCCGGAGGGTGCTCATATACAGGCCTTTGCGGATGACGTGCTTCTTATTGTCAAGGGCCAAACCAAATTAGAAGTAGAGAACATCGCAAATGAATGCCTAAAAACTATTGCAGACTGGGGCGAAACAGTAAAGCTCTTCTTTGGACCTGACAAGACACAGGCTATTTCATTCACAGCCCAAACCAAGAATGCCGACATCTTTATGCAAGGAACGAAACTACCCATTCTAAAGGAAATAAAACTACTTGGAGTCATACTAGACGACCGCCTTAATTTTATAAACCATGTCAAATACGCCATCCAGAAAGCAACTAAGACTTTTAAAAACCTTTGTAAATTCGTAAAACCCACTTGGGGCATCCATCCCGCCAACGTCGAAATTATCTACAAACAGGTCGTCCAACCAATGATTACTTATGCTGCCAGCGTCTGGGGAGATGCCACCAGGTTTCATAGTGTTCGCAAAATGCTACGAAGCTTCCAAAGACAATTCGCCATTAGGGCCATTCGCGCATTTAGAACAGTATCAGCTGTTGCCTCGATCGCATTAGCGCAATTTATACCGCTGCATCTCCTTATACAGGAAATAGCCGAAATCCACAAAGTCAAAGCAACAGGACTCTCACCTGACCTACCCGACGACATCCAACTTAAACAAACAATAGCCAATCATCAACGACTACACCCAGCAAACAGAATAAAAATCTCTTTTGTGCAAGCTAACAATGAGCAAGAACTTAATACCATAGTACCAAATAGTCCAGTAAAAATTTATACCGATGGAAGCAAACTAGAATCAGGAGAAGTTGGCGCAGCATTCGTAGTATACCAAAACAACAACATCCTTGTACAGAGAAAACTTAAGCTATGCAAAACATGCTCCGTCTTCATGGCAGAACTTAGAGCTATAGAGTCAGCCCTTATTTGGGCCAAAGAACATGGAATACAAGAGCCTACCACCATTTTAACAGACAGCCTTTCATCTTTAAAAGCCATCCAGGACATAAACAACAAAGATTCTACAGTAAATTCCATCCATCATCTCATATACCAACTAAAATACATCACATCAATTAACTTCGCCTGGGTACGAGCACACAACAATATCACCGGAAATGAGTGTGCAGACGCTGCAGCCAAAAGTGCAGCAAAAGCTAAAAAAGCATGCGAACATAACTTCTTTCCCCTATCCCACGCCAAAAGAATACTCAGAGCCGATACTCTACAGAAGTGGCAAAAGGAATATGATGACAGCCCACAAGGATCAATAACAAAAATGTGGTTTACCACAATAGCACAAATCGCAGAATTTCGCACCTACTTCCAAACCAGTTTCGAACTAACTCAAATTCTTACCGGCCACGCCTACCATAAATCCTACCTCTACCGCTTCAAAATCACCAATGACAATACATGCCCCTGCGATAACACCACTGTACAAGACAACGATCACATCCTAAAACACTGCTGTATCTTCACAAACGCCCGAATGACTCACGAAGGTACATGCGCAATCAAAAACATAGAACCGTATAACCTACAACAAATAATAACTAATAGCGCTACAATAAAATCATTCAACAATTTCGTAAAATCAATTATCTCCAACTTAAAAAGAATAAATAACACCTAAAATATAGCGTCGAATATAAAATCTCTCTGTATCCACTAGCAGAGAGACAAAAAAAAACAAAGCACCATTATTATGAACAATTGCGCCAATTTTAAACCAAAATGTACATTATTTTAACCAATAAACGAAACCCTTTGGCAAAACCAAGGGGCCCCAAAAAAAAAAAAAAAAAAAAAAAAACCTAACCTAACCTAACCTTTTTTTTTTTTTTTTTTTTTTTTTTTTTTTTTTTTTGTTTTCGGGGGGGAAATCCTCATGGATACCCGGCCGCGCGGGGGCGCGGCGCGGGTTATGCCGGACTCCTACCGGCTAAAAACCCCCCCGGCACTACCGCATCGTCTATGTGGTGGGGGGCTGGGAAACCGGCAGAGCCTTTACATCCAGTCCCCCGCCGACGACCGCCCGCCTTTACAGCGGGGCCTTCACGCCCCTCCCTGTAAAAGGGAGGGGCCTGGGAACGACCGCGGGTGCTCGGCCATTCCCACCCGACGGGGTGGTGAACAGTGCAGTGCGGGAGAAGGCGCCCCCGCGCCCGTCTCCCGCTATTCACCACCAGGCGGGAGAAAACGACGATCGTACCGTCGCCTTCTCCCACCTCTTCTTCGCCTACGGAGCGGCGTTGCGAGAGGGTCGTCCTCCCGCGCACGCTCCGCTGCCTCCTTCTGCGACATCACTTCCTCGCAGAAGGAGGCGAGCGCCGACCAGGCCTCCTCACCCCCCAGCATGGATTCGACCACGCTGGGAAGCGAGAGGTCCCCTCCAACCACCGCGGTAAGACTGCGGCGCAGCTCGGACCAGGCTGGGCACACCTCGAGGGTGTGCTGTGCCGTGTCCTCCGACGCGCCGCAGTCGTGGCACGCCGGGGTCTCCTCCCTCCGGATCCGGTGAAGGTGAGATCCGAAGCATCCGTGGCCGGATAACACCTGCACCAGACGGAACGAGAGGAACCCGTGGGACCGCTCGAGCCAGTCCCGCAAGACTGGCCCGAGCGCGTCCAACGTTCGACGGCCGAAGGTGGCGGTGGCGAGGTCCTCCGTCCAGTGATGGACGATCGCTGCCCTCGCCTCTCGCCGGACGGCCTCCCGCTCTTCCGCGGCGGGGCTCTCCCCGAGCGCCCTGCGCCGCGCCGTCCACTCGTACACTCTGGCGAGCACCCACGCCTCGAGCTCCCAAGGAGGGGTGCCGGCCAGAGCGCACGCCGCCGCAAAGCCCACCGAGCGGTAGGCCCTCGCCACCCGCAGTGCAATGGCCCTTTGGGGCCTGCGGATGACGGTGGCGTTCTCCCTCCTTTGGAGGGAGTCCGCCCAGATGGGGGCCCCGTAAAGGGCCATGCTCCTCAGGATGCCGGCGTACAGGTGCCGGCATCGCGCCTTGGGCCCTCCCAGGTTCGGGAGGAGCCACGAGAGGGCATCCGCAGTCCTCAGCAGGTGGGTCGACAGCGCGCTGAAGTGCGGGCCGAAGCGCCACCTGCTGTCGAGTATGAGGCCCAGATATTTCATCTGGGCCCCGACCCCGATCCTGACGCCCTCCACGACAATGTGGGCGTCAGGAGGGACGCGCTGCCGAGGCCCGTGGAAGAACACGGCCTCGGTCTTGCTCAGCGCCACCTTTAATCCTAGGCGGCGGATCCTTCCTGCGACTAAGGATCCGCCAGCCGAGGCCAGACTGGCCGCCTCCCTGTAGTCCCTCCCCCGGGCAGTGAGAAGAGTGTCATCCGCATAGCAGATGACACTCGTGCCACGGAGGAGGGTTCCCCGCAGGAGCCAATCGAATCCGATGTTCCACAGGAGAGGCCCTAGGACCGACCCCTGTGGAACACCAGACTCTGCGCCGTACCGCCTCACTGTGGCCGTCTTGTCCACGAGGAGGACCACACGGTCCTCCAAGTAGCCGGCCAAGAGCTGGCGCAGGTACTGAGGCACTCCGTGGTACCGGAGTGCCTCCAAGATTGTCGAGTGGGGAACGGAGTTGAAAGCGTTGGCTATATCAAATGACACAGCCAACACTCCGTCCCCCGCCTCAACGGCCTCCCTCACTTGGCCCTTGAGTAGGGCCAATGCGTCGACGGTCGAACGCCCCCTTCGGAAACCGAATTGGGCGTCCGACAGGTCCGGCCCCTCCACCCGCAGGAGGCTGTTCAGCCGGGCGGCGACAATCCCCTCGAACAACTTACCGACCTCATCGAGCAGAACGATGGGTCGGTATGCCGAGGGGGAGTCCACCGGGCGTCCCTCCTTTCGGAGGAGGCATAACTGCCCCTCCTTCCATAGTTTCGGGAACCTCCCAGTCGTGAGACACGCGCTGAAGAGGTCCCGAAACCTCTCCTCCATTTGGGAGGCGGCGATGGCCACCACCCGTGCGGGGACGCCGTCCGGTCCAGGGGCCGTCTTCTTCGCCCGGAGGCGAAGAGTCCCCGCTTCGAACTCCTCCGCCGTGACCGGGGGGACCTCCTCATCCGGCGGGACCGCCTCCCGCGGAGGGTCCATCACTGGTGGGGCGAAGTCGGTCCTGGACGGAAACAGGGACCGGACCACCCCATCCAGCAATGCCGGCTCGAGGGTCTCCGTCAGAGGGGGACCACAGGGGCGCAGTTTATTCCGCGCCGCCTTGTATGGTCTCCCATATGGGTCCCTGTCGAGACCCTCCAGCATCTCGGCCCTCGCCGAGTCGTCAGCGGCGCACATTGCCGACTTGAGGACCGTCTTTGCCTCTACGTACAAGGCGTAGAGGCGGTCCTCGTTGGCCGGATCTCGTGGGTTGCGCCGCCGACTGCGCGTGTAGGCCCTCCTTGCCGCCACGCAGGCGGCCCGGAGCCCCGCCAGTTCCTCCGACCACCAATAGACGGCGCGACGGGGAGGTGGGCGGCGAGACCGAGGCATGCTGGAGTTGCACACCTCGGTCAGAGACCCCCTCAGCTGGACCGCTGCGGCGTCCACGTCCAGGACACCAGCACGAGGCGTGAGCCAGTCCTGGAGGAACGCCGCCTCCACCGCTGCCTCCCTGTCCAGGCGGGTGAGAGCCCACCGTGGGAAGGGAGACTGGCCCGAGCGGACCGTCCTCCGGGAGCCCTGGGTGGAGATGTCGAACCGCACATATCGGTGGTCCGACAAGGTCTCCACCATCTCCACGCGCCAGTTCACGACGCGGGCGGCAAGCACAGGGGTGGCAAACGAGACGTCGACCACCGACCCTCCCTGCCGCCGCACACACGTGTGGGCCGTCCCTCTGTTTAGGAGGGACACACCAGTGGAGGCCGCCCAAAACTCGGCAGCGCGTCCCCGGACGTTGCAGGAGCCGGCCGGGTTGCCCCAGGCCGCCGACTTGGCGTTCAGGTCACCCAATACGGCGACCTGGCGCGGTGCCGCCCTCCCGACCACTGCGGTGAGGACTTCGAGAAAATTCTCGAAATCCGAGAGAGGGCGGTTTGGGGAGAAATATACCCCGACCAGGGCTATATCTCCCCACGCGGCGGCCACGTATCCCGGACCCCTCTCTAAAAGCGAGAGGGGAGGGGAGTCTGTGGAAGACCGCGACACCAATGCCACCAAGCCGTCCCGATCACCCAGCCAACGGCCAGGGACCGAGTACGGCTCGGCAACCACCGCCACGTCCACCAACCACTCAGCCATCGTCTGCATCAGCAGGTCCTGGGCCGCTCTGCAGTGGTTGGTGTTCGCCTGGAGGATACGATGTTCGACCCTATCCATCAATCGGACATCGCACCCCCCTCCTCCACGGCCGCCGTGGTTCCAGGTTCTGGAACGGCGGTGGAAGCGGCAGGCTGGGTCGGCGCCTGCGCTTTGCCCTTCTTAGGGGGAGGATTGCAGTTCCTCCCCTTCATTACGTGGCCCGCCGGGCGGCCACTGGCGGCACACACCGCGCAGTGTGGCTTGGCGGCCTTGCAGCCGGCAGACTTATGCCCGTCCTTGCCGCAGCGGTAGCAGCTGTCCGTCCTATCCACCTTGGACGGACAGAGGACCCGGGCGTGTCCGACTCCGAAGCACTTGTAGCAGCGCAGAGGCTGATCTACAAGTACCCGGACCACACCCGAGCTAAAGCCGACGGCTAGTTGTCCCTTGGCGAGGACGACTTTGGCAGCGGCGACCGGGCACTCAAGACGAATGGCGCCCATGCCGCCGCGGCCGGGCCTGACGTCCCGGGCTCGCAACGCACTGACGCTGCAACCCCCTGTAGCTGCAATCGCCGCCACCACCTCCTCTTTGGTGACCGAATCGTCTAGATTGGTCACCTCTAAGGCCGCAGACTTCACGGGCCTAGCCACCGTGGCCGCGTCCGCGATGACCTCCTGCAATTTGGTCGCAAAGAGGTCCGCGTTGGCGCCGCCCTGAGCCCCCGAGAACTCGAAGAGTCGAGCCCCGGTTTGGGTTCGGCGACACGAGACTGCGCCGATCCCCAGTTTGGTGGGATCGGCGTTGGCACGCGCCCGCATCATCACGGACGCGTACGTTTCCCCCCGCTCCGCAGCCTCCGCGGTGAGCGTCACCACGACGGCTGCGGTCTTAGGAGGAACGAGGTTCTTCCTAGCGCCGGCGGGGGCCCTTTTTGCTGCGGGAGCAGCGGTGGCGGGCTTGGGGGCCGACTTTTTCCCCTTCCCCTTCCCCTTCCCCTTTCCCTTGCTCGTCGTCTGAGACGGGCCGGGGCGGGCGGTGGCGGGAACGGCAGAGGCGGCCGCTGCCTTCTTCTTGGCCTTGGCCCTCCCCTTGCTGACCACCTCCGTCCATCCCTGCTGGTTGGATGGGGCGGCAGAAGGGAGAAGGGTGTCCTCCCGCTGGCAGGACGGCCCCGGCTCGCGTTGGGACGGCCCCGGCTCGCGTTGGGACGGCCCCGGCTCGCGTTGCCTTTTGTCCGCTGCGAGCGGTGGTCGTAGCCGTTTCTCCGGCAAGAGCCTGTCTTCGATGCCCGCGAAGCAGGCTCTCGTGAAGGCCCTCTCCTCCATGATGACCTTGCGGAAGGTATCCTCAAGGTTTGATGGGGAGGGGGCCACAACCGCAGGTCTCGACTCGGCTTGACTTGGCCGAGCCGTGGCTTCAGCCAGCTTCTGATGTAGCTGGCTGACCTCTGACTGCAGGCGATTGACTTTCGCCTGCAGTTGCCGCGTTTCGTCGGTCGCCGTGCGCTGCATCAGCTCCCCGACGATGCCACGCATGCTCGCGGCCCTGCATTTAAGGGACTTTTGAAAAGTCCCTTTTAGGTTGGAGGACTTCGAGGCGATCTCCACAATCCCCTCCTGGTCCTCCTGAGCCATCTGCTCCAACTCGGCCAGGGAGTGGTCCGAGTAAAGGACGCTGGACGCACCGTACCCGGACTTGGCCCGGGCGGTGCACGTCCGTTGCTCCTTGGCAGCAACCCGCTCCTCCAGGTCTTGCTGGAGCTGCACCCGCCGAGCCAGGTTCAACTGGCGTTGGGCGTCTGCGAGACCCACGTCGTGGGTGTCCGCTACGGACGGCTCTTTAGCCTTGGCCTTCTTTTTCGGCTTCCCGGTAGAGTCCGAGGAGCCTTCGGACCTGTCCTTCAGGAAGGCCCGCTTCCGCACGTTTTGGCGGCCAGTCGCCGTCGAACCTGCGTCCGACTCAGACATGGACTGGTTGTCGGAGTCCGACAACTCGTCCGCCCCGTAATAGAAGCTAGCCGCAGACGGCGCGCGGCTAGCCTCCGACGCCGTTGCGTCTTCGGGTTGGCCCTGAGAAGGGCCCTTGGGTTGGCCCTGAGAAGGGCCCTTGGGTTGGCCCTGAGAAGGGCCTTTGGGTTGGCCCTGAGAAGGGCCTTTGGGTTGGCCCTGAGAAGGGCCCTTGGGTTGGCCCTGAGAAGGGCCCTTGGGTTGGCCCTGAGAAGGGCCTTTTAGAAAACGCCCGAAGGCGTCCCGCGTTGGTTTCGGCATCATAGCCTCCGCCGATGTCGTAGGTAACCGCAAGGAAAAGCTACGACGCACAGTGCACTTTAGCCGAACACCGGTCTGCCACTCCGTTACGGTGGTCAGAACCGGGTCGTTGCCCAGGGGACGCGACGTGGACGCAAGCACTGTGAGGGAGTCCCCCAACCTAACCTAACCTAACCTAACCTAACCTAACCTAACCTTTTTTTTTTTTTTTTTTTTTTTTTTTTTTTTTTTTTTTTTTTTTACAAGGGGAAATGCAATTACGCATCCCCTCCCGCCCGGGGGGACGAGAGGGGTATGTGGGACTCCCCGGCAGAGTGCCGGTATACCCACTAAAACCCCTTGGTCCGCCGTCACCGCCTTTTGAGCGGGGCGCCACAGGATCGCACTTGGCATACTACTGTGGCGCCCCGGCGGCCGGCCCGGTTGGTCCCGGGCCGCAGACATCAGGAGGGGTGCCTGTTGGCACCCTCCGTCGGGGGGACTTTGTGTGGGCAGGTGGTCCCCCGACCCCCTGCCCTAGTCCCCTACGACGTCCTCCTCTTACGGCGGGGGAAGAAGATGCGCATAGCGCCTTCTCCGTCTCCCCCGCCGTGCTCTTCGGAGCGGGTCGGCTTGGGCGTCTCCCTCCCTGACCCGCTCCGCGGCCTCCTTTTGCGCCATGACGGATTCGCAAAAGGAGGCCATTTCCACCCAGCACCTCTCGCTGCTGAGCATGGCTCTTACCACGTTCTGCAGCGAGAGGTCCCTCCCCACGACGCTCACGAGGTCGTGCCTCCGTGGCCCCCAGGCCACGCACTCCTCCAGCGTGTGACGCGCCGTGTCCACTGGTGCGCCACACGCATGGCAGACGGGGGTCGCCTCCCGCCCCGCGATCTGGTGCAGGTACTTACCGAAGCACCCATGCCCGGTAAGCACCTGCGTCAGCCTGTAGGAGAGGGCGCCATGCCCCCTCTTTAGCCAGCCAGCCAGTTGGGGGCGGATCGCCTCCACCGTCTCCCGACCATAGGCAGGGGACGCCAATTGCTCCCCCCACCTCGTCACCACCTCCTCCTGGCACCGCTTCCTTATGCGCCGCACCATGTCCCAGTCAGGTGCGGCGCCTGCCGCCCGTTCCCCGGCTCGGAAGCGGTATACCGCCTCCAGGACTTCCGCCTGTAACTCCCAGGGCGGGTCCCCCGCCAGGAGAGTGGCCGCCGTCCATGAGACCGTCCTGTAGCCCCGTATTGCTCTCACCGCTATGATCCTCTGCGGTCTCCGCAGAAGGATCTTATTATCAGCGGTGAGAGCATCCGCCCAGATGGGGGCCCCGTACAGAGCCATGCTCCGGATTATTCCGGAGTAGAGGCGTCTGCACGTGGACTTGGGCCCCCCCACGTTGGGCAACAGTCTCCCTAGGGCGGCGGCCGCAGAGACGAGTTTCGGGGCGAGCTGGGCGAAGTGAGCCCGGAACCCCCACCTTCCATCCAGCACCAGACCCAGATACCGCATCTGGGCCTTCACTCTAATGACCTCCCCTCGCACTACAATCTGTGCGCCCCGGGGAGGTCCTCTGCGCGGACCATGAAAGAGGAGGGCCTCCGTCTTGCCCAGCGCAACCTCCAGGCCAAGCTGGTGGACCCGCTCTACCACGAGCGAGGTCCCTACGGTGGCCCTCCGCGCCACCTCCTCCCAACTCTTGCCCCGAACCGTGACGAGGGTGTCATCCGCATAGCAGAGCACCCTCATCCCGGGCAGGAGCGGCGCCCGGAGGAGCCAATCAAAGCCCACGTTCCACAGGGTGGGCCCCAACACCGAACCCTGTGGAACCCCGCGCTTCACTCGACGCCGACCCAGGCCTCCGGCCCTCCCCTCCCACACTACCTGGCGGTCCCTCAGATACGCCATCAACAGCCTTCTAAGATAGGGGGGCACTCCGTGATATCGGAGCGCCTCACCCAGAGTCTCAAACGGAAGGCTGTTGAAGGCATTCCGTATATCGAGTGAGACCGCCAGGAGAATTTCCCCCTCCTCCACCGCCTCCCTGGAGAGGCCCTTCAACTGATTCAGGGCGTCGATCGTTGAACGACCCGCCCTGAATCCCCACTGGGCCTCCGAGAGGTTAGGCCCTACACCCTCAAGATGCTGGACGAGACGGGAAACGAGAATTCTCTCGAGGAGTTTCCCCACCTCGTCCAGCAGGACTATGGGCCTATAGGCCGACGGCTGCCCGGGAGGGCGTCCTTCCTTTGGGAGGAGGCAAACTCTTCCCTCCTTCCACAGCCCCGGGAACTGTCCAGTCCGCAGGCACTCGTTGAACAGTTCCCGGAGCCTATCCTCCAGGGATTTAGCCGCCAGGAAGACCACCACTCCCGGGACCCCGTCCGGACCCGGTGCCTTCCTCCTCTTCCGGAGACGGTGAAGGGCCCCATCCAACTCCTCCTCCAATATAGGAGGGGGGGCTTCCAGGACGTCCGCCTCCCTTCCCGGCAGAGCCATCCAAGGGGGGGCGAAGTTCTGAGGAGCGTCCGGGAACAACTCCTCCATAATCCGCCCCAGATGATCCGGCGGTAGGGTCTCCGTTGGGGGCGCACCCCGACCCCCGAGCTTCCTCCTGGCTGCCCGATATGGACGCCCCCAGGGGTCTCGGTCGAGCTCCGCCAGAACCTCTCCGTCCGCCCGCTCCTTAGCCTGACAGAT
This sequence comes from Pheosia tremula, assembly GCA_905333125.1. Lineage (NCBI taxonomy): Eukaryota > Metazoa > Arthropoda > Insecta > Lepidoptera > Notodontidae > Pheosia > Pheosia tremula. The sequence continues at coordinate 10,671,834 of HG995407.1, forward strand.
GGCCATCTGGAGCGCCTCTCTGGCCTGGTTAAGGGCGTCCTTGAGACGGGCCTCCAGTGCCGGGTCCCGTCCATTATGCCTGCGGCACCGCACGTACTCCCTACGCGCGGCACCACACGCCCTCCTGAGGTCCCCAATCTCCGGGGACCACCAGTACACCCTGCGATAGCCAGGCCGTCGCCGGGCCCTCGGCATGGACGCATCGCAGACCTGCTGCAAGGAGCTACGCATACGGCCTGCCAGCTCATCCACGCTGGCACCCTCTACCCTGGGGGAGGCCCACCGCTGAACGATGGCCGCCTCTCCGGCCAGCTCCCTGTCCAGCCGGCTCAGGGCCCAACGTGGAAAATGGCTGGGCCCCCTGGGAGAGTCCACCTGTCCCGAGGGGGCGGAGATTCCAAATCGGATATATAGATGATCCGATAAGGTCTCCACCCCCGATTCCACCCTCCAGTCCGCAATCCTGCGTGCGATTACGGGGGTGGCAAACGAAACGTCCACCACGGACCCCCCCGCATGCCGCACGCAGGTGTGGACGCTCCCCCTGTTCAGGAGGGACAGGCCGCACTGGATCGCCCATGCAAGGACAGCCCTCCCCCGAGGGTCTGTCGCAGGGTTGCCCCAATCCTGCGCCTTCGCATTTAGGTCGCCGAGCACTACTGCGGGCCTCGGCGACCACCTGCAGATTGCATCCCTGACGGAGTCGAGATACGTTTCGAACTCCGCCAGGCTGCGGTTGGGGGAGAAATACGTACCGACTATTACGTATTCCCCCCATCCTGCCACCACATACCCCACCCCCCTCTCCAAAGTTGAGAGGGGAACGTCGGAGCCAGCCCTGGTGGTGACCGCCACCAAGCCGTCTAAGTCCCCCGCCCAATGAGTGTACGAGGGAACATAGTACGGCTCGCAAGCCACCCCCACATTCACCCCCCACTCCGCCATGGACTGCAAGAACAGGTCTTGAGCCCCGGCGGAGTGGTTCAGGTTCGCCTGAAGGAAACTGGAATGTCGTAATGAATTCATTCCGACATTACAGTTTCCTCCCGCGCCTGCTGGCGTCCGGCCTCTGTAGCGGTCGTGGGCCGTACGGCCGCCTTACCATTCACTTGAGGGGGATTGCAGAGTGTCCCCCCCATATCGTGCCCAGAGGGCCTGCCAGCGTCCGTGCACACCGCACATTTTGGCTTCGCCGAGCAGCTGAACGCCCTGTGGCCCTCCCCTCCACAACGGAAGCAAAGGGCGCTTCGGTCCACCTTCGATGGGCACCTGGCTTTGGCATGCCCAAGTCCCATGCACCTATAGCAGCGCATGGGACGCTGCTGGAGTGCCTCGACCCTGGCCTCACTCCACCCGACCAGAATCCTCCCGGCATCGGCCAGCACCTTGGCAGCCGCCACCGGGCACTGAACGACAATGGCGCCCATGCCCCCCGGACCAGATCGCACTTCCCTAGCCTTGATCTGGCCTTCGGCACAGGCTCCGGCTTTTGCCACGGCAGCGACCACCCTCTCTTTCGTGACTGAGTCATCCAACCCCGTTATCCTGACCTCAGCGGACTTAGTGGGTCGGACGACCTCAGCCATCCCCTCTAGAACTGTGCGGAGCTTTTCCGCCAGCTGGTCGGCCTTCTCCGGGGTTTGCCCCTTCGGCAACTCCAGCAGACGTGCTCCGGTGGCGCCCTGGCGGAACTTGAGGGACTCGATGCCCATCTCCCCCAAGTCCACCTTATCCGCCGCGTGAGCCAGGATGTGGCTGTACGTCACTCCAGCCGCGGCCGCCTCCTCCC
>HG995407.1:10678622-10698883 GCA_905333125.1 Pheosia tremula
AACCTAACCTAACCTAACCTAACCTAACCTAACCTAACCTAACCTAACCTAACCTAACCTAACCTAACCTAACCTAACCTAACCTAACCTAACCTAACCTAACCTAACCTAACCTAACCTAACCTAACCTAACCTAACCTAACCTAACCTAACCTAACCTAACCTAACCTAACCTAACCTAACCTAACCTAACCTAACCACACCTATATACACTGACCTTCTACAATCTTACTTTATCTGCAACCTAAATAAACTACATAAAAAAAAGATTATATTGAGAACCCGCGAAGTGCAACCCCTTCCAACCCAAGATGTTCGGGTTTAGAACTCCCGCAAAGGATGCAACCTCGAAGAAAGCTGAAAAGTCGCCCGGTGAGACATCACAGGCGACTATACAGAAGAAAACCAGTCCCAGCGTAGCCCCACCAGTTGAGAGAAGCAAGGTTACGCAGGTTCGACGCAGTCTCGAATCCAAGATGGAGTCTCCGGAAGCCCCAAAGATGACAGCTGGACCTGCGAAAACAAAACAAAAGCAGACAACGTTGGCGGCAAAAACGATAAAAATCGGCGCTGAAACAAAAATGACGGCAACTGCATCGGATAAACCAAAGTCACCGCGACAGACCGACAAAACAACGGTAGACCTCATAAACAGCCCGCCACTGAAGCCGGTATACCTAACGCGAGCTGCGGAGGCGAGGGCTTGCCTGAATAAGGCAAAACTTCATCTCGGCAACTCGCGAAACCTGAAAACGGACATAAAAATGGAAGTGACAGGAGCTATAGATAGGTTATATCAGTTAGTGAAGGAAGGGGAAACAGACGGAGCTAACAGGGGGAAGGAACAAGAACAAAACAAGGAAATCCCACCACCACAGATGGAACCGGAAATAGGAATAGGAATAAAGGAAAAGGAGGAACAGCTCTCACGGATGCTCTCCTCACTAGTCGAACAGACCCGACTGGTACAGGAGAACAACGAGCGGATAAAAGAGCTAAAAACCGCAATGGAAGCCTTGGAGAGGACAACCTTCGCGGGAGCAGTGGCCCGGGGCAACGGGAAGAAAACCCCGGAGCGAACCGCCCTGCACTCGGTGGTTGTCACCTCCAAAGACGAGACTGAAACGGGAGAGGATGTTCTACAGGAGATAAGGAAAGCGGTGGACGCGAAGGAAGGATGGATCACTGTAGAAAAAGTCAGGAAAGCTAAGGACAGGAAGGTGATTCTAAGCTGTGGGAGTGAGGAAGACAGAAACAAACTAAAGGAAAGAATCATGAAGGAAGGGGGTAAACTACGTGTCGAAGACATTAAGAATAAAGACCCACTACTGATCCTCAAGGGCGTGATGAAAATCAACAGCGATGAAGATATCATCCGCGCCCTGAGAAATCAGAATAAAAAGATGTTTTCCGGCATAGACAAGAAGGATGACCGAGTCGAAGTCAAATACAGGAAGAACACCCACAACCCACTCGCCAACCACGTAGTCCTTAAGCTATCCCCAAAGCTATGGACCCGAATGGTGGAGGCCGAAACGGTCCTTATTGACCTCCAAAGGATCCATGTGGCAGATCAGTCTCCCCTAGTGCAATGTTCGCTTTGCCTAGGCTATGGGCACAGCAGACGATTCTGCAAAGAGACGACTGAAAAATGCAGCCACTGTGCAGGTCCGCACAAAAAAGCACAATGCCCCGAATGGCTCGCCGGTGTGTCGCCACAATGCTGCAACTGCAAGCACGCCAAATTGGAGCAAGCTGAGCATAACGCCTTCAGCCAAGACTGCCCAATTAGGCGCAAGTGGGACACAATAGCCAGAGCGGCAATTTCATACTGCTAAGGTGGTCTCAAATAGAATACGGCATACAAATAACCCCACCAACAACGTACCATACTGCATAGCCCAGGTAAACCTGCAGCGGAACCAGCTAGCAACCTCGGAGTTCATGATAGAAGCAGATAAAAGGAGACTAGCGATCGGATTGCTCCAGGAGCCATACGTGGGCCGGGCCAAGTGTATGAAGAGCTATGGAGGTGTGAGGATCTACCAGAACGCTACATTAGGAGAAGGGACTGTTAAAGCATCTATAGCCGTATACGATCAGGATATAGACGTCATACAGTACCCGAAACTCACCACCAACAATATCGTAGTGGTGAGGATCCGAACTAGCGCCTGGGAGATCACCATCATATCCTTCTACTTTGAGCCAGACCAGCCCATAGAGCCATACCTGGAACAACTTAAGACGATCCATAAAGAACTGGGAGCGAGCAGGTTTATCATGGGAGGAGACGCAAACGCAAAGAGCCCTTGGTGGGGGGAGTAACAAGGTAGACCACAGGGGAGAGGATCTGGCAGGTATGATAGATGAGATGGGCCTCCACGTGCTAAATCAAGGGGATACGCCAACCTTCGATGTAATAAGGGGAGGACGAAGACTCACAAGTCACATAGACCTCACGATCTGCTCTGAAGACATGCTGACCCTGGTGGACGAATGGAAGGTTCACGAAAACCTAACAAACTCGGATCACAATGGCATCATTTTTAAAATTAAACTCACACGAGCAAAAGGCATAAATATACAAAGGACGACAAGAATATATAACACGAAGAAGGCAAACTGGGATCATTTTCATGAGAAAATGAAACAGTTTAAAGCTGAAAATAAAATAACTAAAGCAGAAATAGAGAAAATAAACAATATATATAAACTAGATCAATACATAGAAAAGTACACACACACAATCACACTAGCATGCAGCCAATCTATACCTGAAAAAAAGAAGAAACAAAAACTTACCATGCCATGGTGGTCCGAAGAACTCGCAGAGCTGAAGAAAGAAGTCGCCACCAGGAAACGAAGAATCCGCTGCGCAGCGCCGGTCCGAAGAGCAAGAGTCGTCGATGAATACCTGAAAACAAAAGAAACATATGAGAACAAGGCGAGAATAGCACAAGTGGAAAGCTGGAAAAACTTTTGTGGAAAACAGGACAAGGAAGGGCTTTGGGAAGGAATATACAGAGTAATAGGAAGGACAAAGAGGAGACAGGAAGACCTACCCTTAACCAAGGATGGCGTGCAGGTGGATCAGGAAGAGTCAGCTAAGATCCTCGCTGAGGCCTTCTACCCAGAGGACCTAGAGACGGAAGATAACCCTCACCATAGGCAAACAAGAGCCCATGCAGACCAGGTAAACGTCTGGGTCCATGGTGAGACCCATGACCCGGAGTTCACTCTGGAGGAGCTCCTGACCTCGGTGCGGAGCTTTAACCCTAAAAAGGCCCCCGGGGCGGACGGCTTCACCGCGGATATTTGCAGCCGGGTGGTGTCCGATGACCCTGAATTACACCTGGCACTCATGAACAAATGCTACGAACTTAGCCACTTCCCAACGACCTGGAAGGAGGCAACTGTGGTGGTTCTGCCGAAGCCGGGCAAAGAAGATTACACCAACCCCAAATCCTACAGGCCGATAGGATTACTGCCAGTCCTGGGAAAAATCTTGGAGAAGATGATTGTCGGAAGGATCAAATGGCATCTAATCCCCAAAATGAGCACACGCCAGTACGGCTTCATGCCTCAAAGAAGCACGGAAGACTCCCTCTATGACCTAATACAGCATATACGCGAGAAACTTAGCCAGAAGTTGCTAATAGCTCTCATCTCATTGGACATAGAGGGAGCCTTTGACAGTGCATGGTGGCCGGTAATACGGGTCAGATTGGCGGAAGAAGAATGCCCAGTAAACATCCGAAGGGTGATAGATAGCTACCTCACAGACCGAAAGGTTAGAGTGAGGTATGCCGGACAGGAACACCAAAAGGGCACAAGTAAAGGCTGTGTTCAAGGCTCGATAGGGGGACCGATCCTTTGGAATCTTCTCCTCGACCCGCTGCTCAAGGGACTGGAACTAAAGGGCCACTACTGCCAGGCTTTTGCCGACGACGTTGTCCTGCTTTTCGCCGGAGAAACAGCGCTGGAAGTGCAAAGACAAGCCAATGCCGCTCTCGCCTATGTCCAGGATTGGGGTGTCAAAAACAAGCTAAAATTTGCACCACATAAAACGCAAGCAATGGTAATAACAAGGAAGCTAAAGTTTGACACCCCACTCCTGCGCATGGGCGGGATCGACATTGGAATGTCCGAAGAGATAAAGATCTTGGGGCTCACAATCGATAATAAACTGACCTTCAACAACCACGCTGCAAATGTTTGCAAAAAGGCAGTCAACATTTATAAACAGCTATCGAGAGCCGCCAAGATCAGCTGGGGATTACACCCCGAAGTCGTCCGGATCATATACACCGCCACGGTAGAACCGGTAATCTCTTATGCAGCCAGCGCTTGGGCGACGGCGGCCAGGAAGCACGGCATCCAAAGACAACTGAATGCAGTACAAAGGGGCTTCGCGCAGAAAATAATACGGTCGTATAGAACAACCTCACTAAACGCAGCACTAACACTTGCAGGGTTGCTGCCCCTAGACCTAAGGATTCAGGAGAACGCGAGCCTATACGAGGCAAAACGAGGAAAGCCACAGCAAGCCCTGGCAGGAAGATTGGTTGAGAAGAGGGTCTCCTTCCTAAAGAAACCGCACCCAGCCGGAGTACAACCCATCGACTACCAAAACACCGACAATGTTGATAACCGCACAGGTATCAATATATATACAGACGGTAGTAAAATAGAGGGAAAGGTGGGAGCCGCACTGACGTACTGGAAGGACGGTATAGAAATCTCTTGTAAAAAGTTTAAATTGGAATCTTACTGTACAGTCTTTCAAGCAGAAATGTATGCCCTTTTACAGGCAACTGAGTTAGCCAAGGGAATCCAGGGGAATATTATAAATATATTTAGCGACTCTAAGTCCTCCTTGGATTTACTTACTAACAACCAAAATTCACACCCTTTGGCACTTAAAACGATTAAAAACATTAACGAAATTAATAGACAAGATAAAACCTTAAGACTTCATTGGATCAGGGCACACATCGGTACGGAGGGCAATGAAAGGGCCGACACTCTGGCGAAAGAAGCGGCACTAAACGTGAAAACAGTATCTGCATATGATAAATGTCCGGTTTCATTCGTCAAGCGACAAATCCGCAAGGACTCGCTTGACGAATGGAACCGCAGATATCAAAACGACACAACAGCCTCGACAACAAAAATGTTTTTCCCCGACGCAATAGACGCATACAGCACTATCAGAAACATGCAATTCACCGGCGTGATCACGCAGGTGCTGACGGGGCACGGTGGGTTCTCCGAGTACTTGCATCGTTTCAAGTGCAAGGAGGACCCATCGTGCATCTGCGAAGCGGGTGTGAGCGAATCGGTGGCACATGTGCTGCTTGGTTGTCCGGTTTACGCTCCCCAGAGACTCGCACTAGAAATGTCACTAGATATGGAGCTTAAAGCGGACAACATAAGCAGCATAATAAGAAACAAAAGGACTAGGGAGGCCCTTCTCTCCTACTGCGGGAGGCTGGCAACCAGTGTAATAAACAGAAATAAAAACTAAAAGGGAAAGAAAGATGTTGCTCAGATATTATAACAATATTTGAACCAACACTTTATGACCACCATAAAACTGTACACTGGTTGGCAGAATCGCGCAGTGGACAGTGGGGAACCTCCCAGACAAAAGGTTGTAAAATAAATTTGTATATAGTAATAATAGAATAAGCATAGCACTGTATAATAGACTGTAAAATAGAATAGAACAATATATAATAAGAGTAGAATGTATTAGACAAATAGTAATAAGATAACCCTTTGTAAGAAAACTGTATAATAGACTTTAAAATAGAATAGAACAATATATAATAAGAGTAGAATGTATTAGACTTATAGAGAATAGAGATAAAAAAGTCTCTGACCCCCACGTTAGAGGAACTGAATATAAAAAAAAAAAAAAAAAAAAAAAAAAAAAAAAAAAAAAAAAAAAAAAAAAAAAAAAAAAAACCTAACCTAACCTAACCTAACCTAACCTAACCTAACCTAACCTAACCTAACCTAACCTAACCTAACCTAACCTAACCTAACCTAACCTAACCTAACCTAACCTAACCTAACCTAACCTAACCTTTTTTTTTTTTTTTTTTTTTTTACGTGGAGAAATGCGTTACGCATCCCCTCTCGCCTCGGGGGGACGAGAGGGGTATGTGGGACTCCCCGGCAGAGTGCCGGTATACCCACTAAAACTCCACGGTGTGTCACTCAGTCGCAGTGCCGAGGTCACGGGTACGCGATGACGCATTCTTCCGCAACCTCGGCGCGACGACGGCCTCGTCAGGCCTCCTCTTTCGGCCAACTGGCCAGGTGCTGTGTTGGCACACTTCAACACAGCACCTCTTCACGGGCCCTGTGCGGAGCGACGGACTCCCCCGAGTCCGCCGTCCGGGCCCCTGGCCACTTTTAAGTGGTAGCCATTTCCACCTCCCTGGTCTCGACGACTGCAGGGGTAGGCTGCTGCTGAGACGAGTCTTTTGCAGCACCCTTCTTTCGTCTTTTCGCCTCCGGTTTGGCTGCAGCGCACGCCTTGCTGCCTAGCCTATGCCCGGAGGGCTTTTTCGATGCCGCGCACACCAAACAGTGGGGCGCAGCAGAGCACTGGGCCGACTTGTGGCCTAGCTGGCCACAGCGGAAACACGCAGCACTACGGTCCATTTCAGCCACGCAAAGTTCCTTCACGTGGCCTAGCTCCAAGCACTTGTAGCATCGGAGGGGTCTCTGTTGCAATAACTCGACCCGCACCAATGACCAGCCGACGAGAAAGCTGTCGACCTCGACCACCTTTTTGGCCACCCCAATGGGGCAGCTTACTAAGACGGTACCTAAGCCAGGCTGATCCCGCCGGATTTCTCCGGTTTTCACCATCGTCTCTTGGCAGTCAGCAACTCTTGCGACTGCTTTCGTCACATCCTGTTTTACCACAGAATCATCCAGGCCCGAGATACGCAGATCTGCACGTTTCTCCGGCCTGGAGATGTGGACGTCACTTTCTTTCAGGGCCAGTTGCAGCTTTTGGGCCAACATGTCAGCCTTATCACCGCTCGTGGCCCCCGGCAGCACCAGTATTCGCGCTCCCGTCATGGCTTTCTTAAAGCCGAGCGCCTGGATCCCGATGGACGCAAGGTCCACCGATCTCTTGGCCTCGGTCAAAACGTCGGCATATGTCACCCCTCTGGCCTCTGCGTCGGGCTGCAATTTAATAACCACAGCCGACGAGGCAGGGGGTCGTAATTTCGGCACCTTTGGCTTCTTCGGGTTTTTGGGCTTCGTCTTCTTCTGGTTGGCTGGTGCGGTACCCACTTTGGGTTTGCCCTTACGCCTGGTCACCGTCTTCCACTCTCCGGGGTTTTCTCCGGCAGGCTGACTCTGGGGTTCTCCCTGAGTGGGATCACCGACAGTAGCCCGCTTCGTCTTGTTCCCTTTCTTCGCCTTCCTCCCTCCCGAAGGGTTGACGGAGGGGGCGGGTTCGGGGACCGCTTCGGTCGCTCTTGATGGAGGCTGCGGGGGAGGACTTGCTATAGCCCTCCTAGGTGCAGCCATTGGGGCAGCTTTCAACACTGCCCCATATGTCATGTCCGGTATGTCCAACACTTCCGTATTAGCCCTGTCAGAGGCAAGCGGAGGTCGCAGGCGCTCTTCAGGCAGTAATCTGCCTTCAAGCGCCTCAAAGCGAGCATTCATCATATTCCCCACCGCCTCTATTATGGAGCGCTGCAGCAGCTCCGGCTCAATTGGAGCACTTGTGGGCGGTGGGGGAGTGGTCACAGTCTTTGCGGTGGTCTTGATCCGCTTCAGGTCGGCGCGCAAGGCAGCCAGCTCACTGCGGAGCTCGTCTACTTCAGATTTTAGTCGGCTGTTGTCAGCCGCTAGCTTTTTCGTCTCTTTAGAGACCGACGAATTGCTGAGCGCGTCTGCTGCCTCCTCAATCGCCGCGGCCGCCTCCTTAAGGGCTCGAATGTACGTGCCCTTAAGGTTCGACGACTTTGCGGCCACGCGATTGATTAGGTGCACGTGCTGACGCACCACCTCTCTCCACTCTGCTGCCGTCGGCTCTTCTTCGGCTGATGCCTCGGCTGATGCCTCGGCTGATGCTTCTGAGATGCGGGTTCTCAGGTGGTATGCCCGCTTCGCATCCTCCGCCAGCTCCTTCTCAGCTTCGAGCTCCATCGCTTGGCGCTCTATCATGAGGAGGTCGGCCTTGGCCTTAGCCAGACCGACGTATTCACCTGTTGTAGGTGGTCTGCCTCTCCCTCGGGGGGCCTCAGCTGTTTTACCAGCCGGCACCTTGTTCGCTGGTCGGTCCTCATCACTAGATGAGACGCATGACCACGGGGATTCCTCTGAGCCGTGTCTTGGTCTGGGACGCTTACGGCCATCCCTGTCACTTCCACGGCTGCGCGATTTTGAGGCTGAGTCCAACTCCGACTCCACAGCCCGCGCGCTCTTCTCTTTAGCGGGGTGACCCGCTTGGGTTTTTTCAACCCTCCTCTCACTGCGCCTAGCACAGTCCGAATCGTCTACTCCAATAACAAGCCTCAGTCCTTTGTTCGTTCCGTCGTCGTTAGATTTATCAGTCCGTTTTTTATTTTTAATTTTCTCCATACAAATTCCCACGAGTGAGAGGGAAAAATCGTCAGTTCGGGTGGTGCCCTCTGCACACCGAACAAGCCTACTTACGCCAGGGGGTCGGCCGGTACCCTGGGATGGGGGTTTTTTAGGGAGGTTGTCTCCTCGCGCGGGACTCCGCGCATCTTCTCCTTGAAAGGAGGGGTGGACCTTTTATAGTGATTCCCGAACACTTGACCCAACCGGTTAAGGCTGGGCCCCCGCTCCTGACGTGGACCGTGAGACATGTCCACGAAGACATCCACGCCAAGGCTACGGGATCGTCCGATGGTGGCAAGCCACGTGCACCTGGCACAACACCGCACGAGTCACACCGTCCCCTCTCGGGAACTTCCTATCATACTTCGCGCTCACACCACTTCACCCAATCACTCGCAACTTATTCCACCGACCTTATAAATATATATATAAATACACCCCCCCTGCGTCGCTAATGCTGCTCCTACTCCTCTCCGAAAGCCGGAGAGTAGCAGGAGCAGCACTCGCAACGCCCCCGTGCCAGACTATTTGCCATCACCGACAATACACCTAGGTGACCTAGGAGATTATCGGTGATGCCCAGGGTGCACCGGCCCTCCCATTGCCGTTCCTCCGGACGTATCCTCGGGACTGACAATGGGATGAGCACACGTGGAGGTTGTCTGACGTAGCACCCCAACCTAACCTAACCTAACCTAACCTAACCTAACCTAACCTAACCTAACCTAACCTAACCTAACCTAACCTAACCTAACCTAACCTAACCTAACCTAACCTTTTTTTTTTTTTTTTTTTTTTTTTTTTTTTACATGTGGAAATGCAATTACGCATTCCCTCCTATCCCGGGGGGGACCAGAGGGGTATGTGGGACTCCCCGGCGGCGGCCGGTATACCCACTAAAACCACATGGTGCTTCCGCACGGTCGCATAGCCGGGGTCGCGGGAACGCTAAAGCATACTTCCGCGACGTCCCGGCGCGACTTGGCCTTGCGGCCTCCTCACGGCCTTTCGGCCAGGCGCTGCGTTGAAAAACGCAGCACCTTCCACACGAGCCATGTGTTGGGCGGCAGACTCCCCCGAATCCGCCACCCAGGGTCATAGGCCGGCCACCGGCCCCACTAGCCAGTGACCAGCCAGGTCGGACAAGCGACATTAATCCGTCACTCGTCCAACCATTATGGGTTGAGTGGGCCCGCCGCTACCGAGCCAAAGGCCCAGCCGCAGCCTCCCTCCCCTCCCTCCTCACGGTGCCGTCACCCGAGAGTTGGGCTGCCGCTACCAGACCATAAGCCCAGCCGCAGCCTCCCTCCTCCCGGGGCGGACACCCGAGGGTCGGGCAGCCGCAACCGAGCCGAAGCCCAGCCGCAGCCACCTTCCCCTCACTCCACACGCCCCAAGGGGCTGGCACCCAAGGGGTGGGTCCGCCACTACCGAGCCCTAAGGCCCAGCCGCAGCCTCCCTCCTCTCGGGGCCGTGGTCCAAGAGGTGGGCCCGCCGCTACTCACGCAGCCTCCCTCCCCTCCACGTGGTGGGTCCGCAGCGTCCAGGCCGAAGCCCGATCGCGCTCCCCCTCCTCGTCCCCAACAGGGCAGGTCCGCCGCGTCCGAGCCGAGGCCCGGTCGCAGACTCCCTCCCTTCCACACGCCCCTTGCGGGGCTGCCCGATCGGTGGGTCCGCCGCAGCCGGGCCCTCTGCCCAGCCGCAGCCTCCCTCCTCTCAGGCATCCTACGAGGGGTGGGCCCGCCGCTACTCACGCAGCCTCCCTCCCCTCCACGAGGTGGGTCCGCAGCGTCCAGGCCGAAGCCCGGTCGCGCTCCCCCTCCCCATATGTCCCCATAAGGGTGGGTCCGCCGCGTCCAGGCCGAGGCCCGGTCGCAGCCCCCCTCCCTTCCCCACGCCGGGCTATTCCCCATCGCCGACAATACATCTAGGTGACCTAGAAGATTATCAGCGATGTTCAGAATGCACCGGCACCTCCCATTGCCGTTCCTCTGGACGTATCCTCGGGACTGACAATGGGCTTCGAGGGGTGGGCCCGCCGCTACTCACGCAGCCTCCCTCCCCTCCACGAGGTGGGTCCGCAGCGTCCAGGCCGAAGCCCGGTCGCGCTCCCCCTCCTCCTACGTCCCCATAAGGGTGGGTCCGCCGCGTCCAGGCCGAGGCCCGGTCGCAGCCCCCCCCCCTTCCCCACGCCAGACTATTCGCCATCGCCGACAATACACCTAGGTGACCTAGGAGATTATCCTGCGATGCCCAGGGTGCACCGGCCCCTCCCATTGCCGTTCCTCTGGACGTATCCTCGGGACTGACAATGGGATGAGCACACGAGGAGGTTGTCTGACATCAGCACCCCAACCTAACCTAACCTAACCTAACCTAACCTAACCTAACCTAACCTAACCTAACCTAACCTAACCTAACCTAACCTAACCTAACCTAACCTTTTTTTTTTTTTTTTTTTTTTAAAGGAGGAAAAATGCCTACGCATGCCACCCCGCCGAGGGCACGACGGGGTGGGTATGTCCGACTCGCACGGACTAAAAAACCCCCTGTTATCCTTCCACTGCCTGATGCCAAAGCTGCGGGATCGCTTGCGCATGCTCTACGCGGCTTCAGCAGGCCTTGGTCCGCTACGGACCTCTTCTTTAAGCTTCTAGCCCTGTCTTCTGTGGTGAGTGCGGGCGCGTGTAATCACGCATCCGTCTCCTTCTTGGGCCGTTGCTGTTCGAATGACGGGTTGCCCTCCCCGTCACTCGCAGGCCTGGTGTTACGGCGGTCGCAGGTCGGCAGCTGCGTGCGCTCTGCGGCGCCTGCCCGGGCGTCTTTGGCGGGACGGGAGCAAGGTAGTAGCTTCCCGTTCCCTTTCTGCTTCTTCCTTTGCCGCCATCACGTTCTCACAAAATGAGACAACGGCCTCCCACGCCCTTTCGCTGCGGACCATCAGTCCGACGACTGATGGGAGCGTAAGGTCTTGCATTTGGAGAGTGGTAGATAGACCACTCCTCTCCTGGGCCCATGTAGGGCAGTCTCGTAGGGTGTGCTCTGCGGAATCTCTGGAGTCCCCGCAGTGATGGCACTCTTCTGTCTCCTCACGTCCGATCCGGCACAGATACCGCCCGAAACATCCGTGACCTGACAGTACCTGTGTCAGGCGGAACGTAAGGGTGCCATGCTGTCGACTCATCCAATCCCCGAAGACAGGTTGTATCGCGGCGACGGTGTTATGCCCGGCTATAGGATGGGCAAGATGTTCTTCCCATGCCTCGATAGCTGCTGTCTGCAGCTCCTTCCTCTTCCTGTCGACTTGGTCGAAGTCGTATGGTCGGCTGTCCAGCAGCGCTTCTCGTCGCCATTGAAATAATAGCGCGAGCGCTTTGGCCTCCAGTGACCAAGGAGGCGTACCGGCTAGTAGTGTGGCCGCATCAAACGATACGGTTCGGTAGGCTCTGGCCACCCTCACCGCCATCGCGCGTTGCGGCCTGCGTAGGAGGGCAGTGTTTTTGCCCGTCAAGTTTTCAGCCCATATGGGGGCCCCGTAAAGGGCCATGGACCTGACAATTCCGGTGAAGAGCCTTCTGCAGGCAGCGTTCGGCCCGCCTAGGTTCGGCAGCAGAGATGATAATGCCGCCGCAGTGCCCAGTAGTTTTGGAGCAAGCTTCTTGAAATGCTGCTCGAAACGCCACCTGCCATCCAGCAGTAACCCTAGATATTTTAGGGTAGGCCCCACGTCGATACGCACACCCGCTACAATGATGTGTGAGTTTGGGGGTGGGGCGTTTCTTGCGCCATAAAAGGCCATTGCCTCCGATTTGTGAAGGGCCATTTCCAGGCCCAGCCTTCTGATTCGTCCAATGACCTGCGACACACCCGCCGTGGCTAGTAGTGCTGCCTGGCGATGGGAGCTGCCTCTCGCTGTCACCAGTGTGTCGTCGGCGTAGCAGGTCACTGAGACTCCGTGCAGCAGGGCCCCGCGAAGAACCCAGTCGTAGGCAATGTTCCACAGGGTCGGCCCAAGAACCGAGCCCTGTGGGACACCGCATGTTATTGTCCGCTGTATCCATCCATCACGACCAGGATAGGAGATCGATCGTGTGGATAGATAGTCCTCAATGGTATTGCGGAGATACGCTGGTACCCGGTGGTACCTCAGCGCTTCTCCGATGCAGCTCCAGGGTAAAGAGTTGAAGGCATTAGCGATGTCCAGTGACACCGCTAACACCACGTTTTTCTGGGCTACCGCTTCTTGAGCGATTTCCTTCACCCGCATGATCGCGTCGATGGTAGATCTCCCGCGGCGAAACCCAAATTGGTTTGGATCAAGATCCGGCCCAGTTTGGGACAAGTGCCCGACGAGGCGGTTTGCGATGATTCGCTCAAAGAGCTTCCCAGCCTCGTCGAGTAGGACGATCGGGCGATAAGCTGAGGGAGAGTCCGTGGGGCGTCCTTCTTTCCTGATCAGGACCAGTTTTCCCGTTCTCCATCGCAGTGGAAACTGGCCCTGTCGGAGACAGGCGGTGACAAAGGCCCTGTAGCGGTCGTCCAGCTTCTTAAGGCTTAGAACCCATGCACGGCCCGGTATACCATCCGGCCCAGGGGCGACATTCTTGGCTCGGAGTCTCGCGATGGCCACTTCCAACTCCTCGCGCGTCACTTCGGGAGCGATTTGATTTCCCGACTGGCTGTCCGGGTGCTGAAGCATCGGCGGCGGGCTATGGTCCGAGCCGTCCGGGAACAATGCCGAGATGATTGCCTCCAGTAGGGCTGGTTGGAGACTATGAGTAAGCGGCGGGGCCCATGGGCGTAGTTTCCCCCGAACCATTCGGTACGGGCGCCCCCAGGGATCTCGGTCGAGTGACGCGATGAGTTCTTCACGGGCCTGTTTTTTGGCCTCCCGAATGGCCTCTTGAAGGGTCTTCTTGGCCGTCCTGTACGCTTCGTAGAGCTCCGCCTCCCTTGACGCTGCATTCTGTGTGCGGCGACGACGTCTGCGGTGCCTTGCGTACTGGCGTCGCTTCGCCACGCAAGTTCGGCGTAAGAGGGCGATGTTTGGCGACCACCAGTACACCTGGCGCTTAGGTCTTCCGGGGCGCGCTCGGGGCATCGCCGCGTCACAGATGCTCGTGAGAGCCGAGCAGAGCCAGTCCGCTTCCTGTTGTACATCTATTTGTCCACTTGGCGCTGGACTCCAAGTCTGCACGATCAAGGCCTCCTGGAAGGCTTCATGATTAAGACGGCTCAAGGTCCAGCGAGGACTGAGGTCTCTGGAGGCCGTCTGAGCTGGGCCGATGGAGGTGTGGACGGAGACAGCAAATCGGATGTATCGGTGATCCGATAGCGTCTCCGCCCCCACGATGACACGCCAGCCGCGAACCCGTCGTGCCAACGAAGGCGAGGCAAATGTTAGGTCCACAATGGACCCACCACCTTGCCGGACACATGTGTGGACGGTGCCCGTGTTCAGCACGACCAGTCCGTTTTCCACGCTCCACTCTAACAGCGTTTCGCCCTTCGCGTCCGTGGCTGGGCAGCCCCACGCCGGAGATTTGGCGTTAAAGTCGCCGAACACCAGCACAGGGCGAGGGCGAATCCGGGCGATGACAACACTCAGCCGGTCCAAGTATCCCTCGAATTCGGCTAAATGTCGATTGGGGGAGAAGTATATCCCCACAGCCGTAAAGTCGCCGACGTCTGCGACGACATATCCGCGGCCCCTCTGGATGTTTTCGAGGGGCGGAGAACCAGCTGCACCGGCCGAGAATAAGGCCACGAGCCCGTCGACATCCCCTGCCCACCCAGCAGTGGAGGGAACATAGTACGGCTCTGCCACAACCGCCAAGTTAATGGACCACTCCGCCAGGCTCTGGAGAAGGAGATCCTGAGCCCTGGCAGAGTGATTTGCGTTTGTTTGTAGGAGCTGAAGATCCATTAATTGGTGTCCATCGCTCTGTCCTCTTTTCCTGAGTGCACCACAGGAGCTGGCTTTGGCCGCTTATTTGGTGTCGTTAGGGGTGCCTTCTTTTTTGCTGTTTTGTTAGACGCGCAGTCCTTGCTTCCAACGAGGTGTTCGGCTGGCTTCTTTGCCTCCGCGCAGACGAGACAGTGAGGTGTCGCTGAGCATGTATCGGCTTTGTGGCCAGGTTGGCCACACCTGAAGCAGCGATCCCTACTGTTCACCGAGAACGTGCATTGTGTCCCCACGTGGCCGTCCAGTAGACAGCAGAAACATCTAACTGGTCTGGGCTTCAAGAGCTTGATGTCCACCGAGACCCAGCCAACCAGAAGCGTTTTCCCGTCCACCAACTTTTTTGCGGCTGCAACTGGGCAGTTGACGATGGCAGTTCCGAGGCCCTTTGGCCCCCGACGAATTTCTCCCACCTTAATTTCTGCCGCAGGACAGTCTCCGGTTTTAGACACCGCTAGAGCTATTTCTTCTTTTGAAGCAGAGTCATCCAGGCCAATCAGCCGCATGTTTGCGGTTTTTGTGGGCCTGGAGACACGAACGTCCGTCTCCTGTATCGACGCTCGTAGTTTCTCGGCGAGCGCATCTGCCTTGCTACCGCTCGTAGCGCCCGGCAATTCGAGCATTCGGGCCCCAGTAGCTGTGAGTTTGCAGCGGAGGCCCGTAATGCCGAGCTCCTCCAGATTGATGGCCTCCTTGGCTCGGCTGAGGACTCCGGCATAGGTGATCCCTCGTTCCTCAGCACCAGGCTGCAGAGTGAGGACTACAGCCGTAGTGGTGGGTGGGCGTAGCCTGCTTGCCTCTTTCTTCTTGGTCTTTGCGGCTTTTTTGCGCGCCTTCTTCTTTTTCTTGGCATCCCCGACGGTTTGCCATTCGCCCTGACTGGGCTTAGGAGCAGCCTGCCCAGCGGATGTTGTGCTGGGTTTGGGGGCCACCTTCTTCTTTTGGCCTTTAAGGGGCTTAGGTGCGCTCTTGGCCTGGGCATCCGTCGCAGTTGGGACTGCCGATGGGACTGCAGGTGGGGCTGCAGGTGTGCCAGCTAGTGCGTGCGTCTTTTCAGAGGACCGCTTCGACGACACCTTTTGGGAGTAAGATGTCGTCGCGGTTGGAGACGGTCTTGAGTCCGAGGCGAGAGGAGGTCGAAGAATTCTTCCTTCTAGGAATTCGACTCTCGAAAGCACTTTGCCAATTTCTTCCTTGAAGAGTCGGGCAAGTTCCGTCTGTTCCGGTGGTGGGTTGGGCGTCTTCTCGCGGGGACGCTCCTTCTCCTTCATGGCCGATATGTCAGCCCTTAAATCCGTCATCTCCTTGCTGAGCTCCTCCAGCTGGGCTTTAAGGCGCCTGTTCTGCGCCTGTAAGCGCTTAGTCTCCTCGGAGGCTGTGCGTTGGAGCAGCTCTTCTGTCATCTCTGTTATTGAGGCGGCGGCATTTTTGAGGGTCTTTTGGCAGGTACCCTTTAGACCCTTGCTTATTTTGGCAACGGTCTTTATTGCCGCCACTGAGTCCTCCAGCTTTTTCTTCAGCTCTAGAGCGGTTAATTGGTCCGCGTCGAGCTCTGACGTCGATGCGAGCGACAAACGAGAGCACCGTAGGTTATCGGTGTTCCTTGCCGCGTCCGCTAGGTTTCGGTCGGTTTCAACAATCATTATCTCGGGCGAGGATGCTCGAGACAATGGTGTCGGTGGCCTTACTCTTCCCTTCTTTTGTTGTTTAGGCTTCTCTTTAGGGGCTCGAGGCGTCTTCCCACTCGAGTCCGATCCTGATCCGCCTGTCTTCTCCTTGTCTACTGCAGCGTAACTTCTCTTCCTCTCGAGGCGTGTTAGAGTGTTGGCGCTGTCAGCGCTTGTTACGCTCAGCATGTCTTCATCCTCGGATCTTAGGTCCACCTTCTTGTTAACGACTGTGGTCTTCGTAAAGAACGAAGAAACAATCGTCGTTGCCAATCCACGAGCAGAATCGTTGTGTAGTCCAGTTTCTTTGCCAAGGTCGTCGGTTGCACGTGCGTGCGTGGTGTTGGTTGCCCCCCCCGTATACGTGGGGCGATCCGAACCCGAGGGCTCGGTAAGGGATTTTGATCCAGCCGCTTTCGCGACTGGTACCCTCCCGGGGAGTTTTTTATCCTTCACCGTGTTGTCCATGTTTGTTGTGCCTTGGTTTTTAGACAGGTCAAGGCACCCTGTTTTCCCTCCCCCCCAGCGCTAGTGACGGAGTTTGGCCCCCCCGCCTTTCAGCCTATCGGCACGCTAGACCTTCAGCATTGGGCATATATACATATACATAATAGACCCCCCCCCTGCGTCGCTAATGCTACTCCCACTCCTCTCCGAAAGCCGGAGAGTAGCAGGAGCAGCCCTCGCAACGCCCCCATGCCAGACTATTCGCCATCGCCGACAATAACCCAGGTAAACCTAGGAGATTATCGGCGATGCCCAGGGTGCACCGGCCCCTCCCATTGCCGTTCCTCTGGACGTATCCTCGGGACTGACAATGGGGGAGGCACACGAGGAGGTTGTCTGACATAGCACCCCAACCTAACCTAACCTAACCTAACCTAACCTAACCTAACCTAACCTAACCTAACCTAACCTAACCTAACCTAACCTAACCTAACCTAACCTAACCTAACCTAACCTAACCTAACCTAACCTAACCTAACCTAACCTAACCTAACCTAACCTAACCTAACCTAACCTAACCTAACCTAACCTAACCTAACCTAACCTAACCTAACCTAACCTAACCTAACCTAACCTAACCTAACCTAACCTAACCTAACCTAACCTAACCTAACCTAACCTAACCTAACCTAACCTAACCTAACCTAACCTAACCTAACCTAACCTAACCTAACCTAACCTAACCTAACCTAACCTAACCTAACCTAACCTAACCTAACCTAACCTAACCTAACCTAACCTAACCTAACCTAACCTAACCTAACCTAACCTAACCTAACCTAACCTAACCTAACCTAACCTAACCTAACCTAACCTAACCTAACCTAACCTAACCTAACCTAACCTAACCTAACCTAACCTAACCTAACCTAACCTACCTAACCTAACCTAACCTAACCTAACCTAACCTAACCTAACCTAACCTAACCTAACCTAACCTAACCTAACCTAACCTAACCTAACCTAACCTAACCTAACCTAACCTAACCTAACCTAACCTAACCTAACCTAACCTAACCTAACCTAACCTAACCTAACCTAACCTAACCTAACCTAACCTAACCTAACCTAACCTAACCTAACCTAACCTAACCTAACCTAACCTAACCTAACCTAACCTAACCTAACCTAACCTAACCTAACCTAACCTAACCTAACCTAACCTAACCTAACCTAACCTAACCTAACCTAACCTAACCTAACCTAACCTAACCTAACCTAACCTAACCTAACCTAACCTTTTTTTTTTTTTTTTTTTTTTTTTTTTTTTTTTTTTTTTTTTTTTTTTTTTTTTTTTTTTTTTTTTTTTGTTTTCGCTGGGAAATGCATTTACGCATACCGCCCGGACCCGGGGGAGCCCGGACGGTTATGTGGGACTCCTGGACTAGCCAGACTACCCACTAAAACCCAGCGTGCTGCCCTCACCGCTTAGTGTTGAGGCGCCACAGGATCGCTTAGAAAGCCCACAACTGTGACGCCTCAGCGGCAGGCCTGCAATCGCAGGCCACAATCTTCAGAGGGGGTGTACTCACCCTCCCTCTACGAATGCACGACGGGGGTCCCCCGACCCCCTACCGTGCCATCACTTCCGTTTACGGCGGGGGGAGGAGATGCGCATAGCGCCTTCTTCTCCTGCCCCGTCTTGCTCGTCGGATCGGGTCAGCTGCAGCGTCCTCCTCCCTGACCCTCTCCGCGGCCTCCTTTTGTGACATCACTTGTTCACAATAGGTGGCCATCGCATCCCAGCACCTTCTGTTGCCGAGCATCGCACCCACCACGTTCCGCAGTGACAAGTCTCCGCCCAGAACGCTCCTCAACTCGTGCCGTTGCGGCCCCCAAGCCGCACATTCCTCCAGGGTGTGTCGTGCCGTATCCACGACCTCGTCACACTCATGGCAGGCAGGGGAAACCTCCCGTCCCGCTATCCGGTGCAGGTACTCACCAAAGCAACCGTGCCCGGTCAGTACCTGCACCAGCCTAAACGTCAGAGCGCCATAGCTCCTCCTCAGCCATTCTGCCAGGTGTGGGCGAATCGCCTCTACCGTGGCCCGTCCATAAACCGGGGACCCCAGTTGTTCATCCCATCTTCGGATGACCTCCTCCTTGGCCTGCCTTCTTATGCGCTGCACAACCTCCCACTCAGGTGCAGCGCCTCTCGCCCGCTCCCCCGCTCTGTACTGATGTACCACCGCTAGTACTTCCGCCTGCAGCTCCCAAGGCGGGTCCCCCGCCAGGAGCGTAGCCGCCGTCCAAGAGATCGTCCGATACCCTCTTATGGCTCTCACCGCTATGATCCTTTGCGGCCTTCGCAAAAGGATCCTGTTTTGAGCGGTGAGAGCCTCCGCCCAGATAGGCGCTCCGTACAGGGCCATACTCCGGACTATGCCGGAGTACAGACGCCTGCACGTCGCATTGGGTCCCCCCACGTTCGGCAGCAACCTCCCTAGAGCGGCCGCAGCAGAGACCAATTTGGGGGCGAGTTGGGCAAAATGAGCCCCAAAGCCCCATCGACCGTCAAGTGTAAGGCCCAGATACTTCATCTGGGCCTTCAGTCTAATTACTTCCCCTTGCACCACAATATGCGCCCCACGGGGAGGCCCCCTCCGAGGACCGTGAAACAGAAGAGCCTCCGTCTTCTCTAAGGCGACATTGAGACCCAGCTGGTGGATACGATCCACCACCAGGGAGGTCCCAACTGCCGCCCTGCGAGCCACCACCTCCCACGAACCGCCCCTGACCGTGACGAGGGTGTCGTCCGCATAACACAGCACCCTCATCCCGGGAAGGAGCGGCCCCCGCAAGAGCCAATCGAACCCAACGTTCCACAAGGTGGGTCCAAGTACCGAACCCTGCGGAACGCCGCGCCCGACTTGACGTTGACTCAGCCTTCCATCCCCCCCTTCCCATAAGACCTGACGGTCCTGCAGATACGCCTGCAACAGTCTCCGCAGATACAGGGGCACTCTATGGAACCTGAGTGCCTCCTCGAGCGTCTCAAATGGGAGACTGTTGAAGGCGTTTCGAACGTCTAACGAAACCGCCAGCATCACCTCCCCCCCTCTCCACTGCCTCGTTGGAGATACTCTTTAATTGGCTCAGGGCGTCCACGGTCGAGCGACCAGCCCTGAAGCCCCACTGAGACTCCGACAGCCCCGGCCCCACCTCTTCGAGATGCTGGACGAGGCGAGAGACGAGAATCCTCTCGAACACCTTGCCCACCTCGTCCAGCAGAACGATCGGCCTATACGCCGAGGGCTGTTCCGGGGGACGTCCCTCTTTCGGGAGGAGGCAGACCCTCCCCTCCTTCCACGGCTTCGGGAACTGTCCAGAACGAAGGCATTCGTCGAACAGTTCCCGGAGTCGATCTCCCAGGAACTCGGCGGCCACAAACACTACTGAGCCCGGAACCCCATCCGGACCCGGCGCTCTCTTTCGAGTCCGGAGCCTGTCCATTGCCCAGTCCATTTCCTCATCCCTAATAGGCGGGAAAGTCACCA